>JAOTOL010001614.1:2195000-2227500 GCA_034440575.1 Imbricaverruca yamaguchii
TTCAGTATGCTGGATAGAGTACTGGTCCCGGAGTTCAAATTCCATCCAGTCCCAGAGTCTCGGGGCGTATTGAGCCGCTTCATGAGCTCGATATTAACGCCTCCGGCTGGGATGGGTACTTGGCAGCATGCTAGGCAGTGTCCGGGGCGCAGACACCAGGCGGACGCTCCCGACTATGTGGGTACGTGAAGCTCTCGGTCTAAATTGTGTAATATAACTGGATTCTCCGATCGGGAGGTGGGTTCAAGGTCAGTGCAACAAGTTATTTCAAATACTTATGGGCCTTTTGCACGGAATTTCTTCTACGTTGAACAGTACAATATTTTCTGCACACAAATACCGCAGAAGTTTTCAGTCATGTCCAAGGCAATTAGAGGGAGATGGCTACAGCGATTGTGAATGGCGGCATCGGTTGTAGGGTAAAATATACTTCCTTCTGCATCCTTAACGTTCACCAACTTGCCTCGGACATGAAGTAATCTGACCAAGGAAATGGCATTAGTTGACTATGCAGTGAAAATAGGACGGTCAGAATGACACCAGCCTTCTTCCTCGTCAGACGAAACCCTGGGTCCTATATTCCGAGCCACCACTGGCCGGGCGAGGTCGGAGGTGCATACACCAGATGGCCGTACCCACCTTATGTGAGCGCGTTAGATTCCCTGCAGAATTTGTACTGCACCGTTGAAATTTTACAATCTGGAGGTAGGCACAGGGTCGATGCAACAAGCTTGCGCTTAGCACTGACTCGAATTCTGTAAGGCCTCCAGAAGAAAAAGTCGAGCTAGTTTTTAAGAAAAGTAGCTTCCAGAATAGAAATAAAATGGTTAAAGAAAAATATTCAGTTAAAAGCCTCGCTAGATGTAAAAATATATGTACCATGGGTGTGTGTTAGTTTGCACATGCATTGCAAAAATCACCTGCTGCATTCAGCAAGGCGCATTTGGAGCCTTTCCAATAACACAAGCACGAGAGAGCAATTCTGTCCCCTTCAATTTCTGAAGGTACTGAAACTATAAAATCAAAATTTGGTTGTGGGGGATTACCACTGCTCTCCCATTCTTGAACAACTTGAGGTGACCTTTATAAGACCATATTTTGACCATTGGGATGCTGTCTCGGATGAACTTATAACAGCAACCGACGCCCTCAGACATGAACGCATTCAAAATCGAGCTGCTCGATTAGTTATTGGTACATTACGAAGAGCGTGGACTAAGCAGTTAAGGCATCATTTTGGGTAGGACCTATTAGAGAAAAACGAAATATGGATAAGCTAATATACCATACTCTTTAAGTCATCAATAATAGTGTTGTAAACTACATCCCATCCACTCTTCCCGAGGCGTGACATATGCAAACGAGCAAAACTCTCCGTAATGTCGAAGCAAAATAACAGCCCCCATCGTACTTCAGCTTTGCAAAACAAATATTTAACCCCATCTGAAAGCGAACTCTGAAGCAGCCTTCCTGTCCCCCTAAGGTTGCTTTGTTCTCGACCTTCTTAGCGTTCAGTTACCGAGCGTCTCAGGTAGGCAGCTAAGTCTAATTCGTTCAGCTTTGGTACAAAATAAGGAAACAAAATATAAACGAGACTTCGAGTCGGAGCATCAGAACTGAATTCACACGTTTTCCAATTCCAATAAGTCACTTCCGCGAAATGCATGCTGCATTTCTGCCGAACCCCTGCTCCAACTCACAGCTGTTCCAAATATACGACCACGCCACCGCCGGTGCAAGCCTTGTGAGCCCACATTTACATTGGATCCTCTTCTCGCGCGGCCGGCTGTTACAATAAGGCCTCACAGGTGGCTGGCTCAATGTTCCCCGCATCCGATAGACTAGACATTCGACGTGGCTGCGCAGTGCGCAACTTCTCCCGACTTGGCGTTAAATTGACAGCGCCAGTGTTGAAGGCTACGCAAGACGAGCCTGACCGAAGCACAAGACTTCTTTACCCCGGCTTTCACTGGGTTCCTCAGGCGCACACCATTGACCATAGAGGGGGGAATAATTATCCAAGCTTATAAAAAAAGAACGGCTGTACGGACTTATTGGAAAATTCAAGCGGCAATTGATACACTATACAAAATTATTAGCACTTTTGCTGCTAATTGCATGCTAAATGGCTGCTTCCGATAATGCTGCTCGATAAAGACGCTAGTAACAAGTACCATTAAAGCAATAACAAGTACCATATGTACTATTCGGCTGGAAGGGGCTAATTCTAGCCTAGAGGTGCCAGACTGCAAAAATGAGGATGCTTGATCCCAGCTTTCATGGGTGGTTAGGTTAGGTTAGTTTAGGTTTTTTTAGTTGGAGTTTTCATAGAAAAAAAACAAATTGACACAATTTTTTCTTCTCATTTGTGTCGAAAATAAGTGGTCCCATCATCTTCGTCACCATCATAACTTTTATATTCTGAAGGAGAATTCCAAAGAATCAAAAAGCAACTTTTGGGAAAATAATACTGAATTTATTACGTGAAAAAAGCTCCAGAACTTTTTTTTTACTCCCTAGTCCCTAAGCATCCTGCAAACTACTGTTTGTCATTGTGTACCTAAGCCTTTCCATGCTTTATTCATGCACTTCACTCCTTTCTTTGCGAAGCCAATTGTGCCGAGCAGCCCAACTGAGCAGTCAGGCAGCCGGCCCGGTTCCGGTAACTGGAGCAGGTAATGACCTATAAAATGTTGCTATATAGGTGACCTGAGGTCAAATACCGGGTCTAGCGTCTGCATTGCATCATTAGTAATATCCAAAACATCATTGATGCCCACTTTGGGGCATTTAAACGCAATCGCAGTGATCCATAACAATGACAAGCGAAGCCACGCAAAACCAGACAATTTTGATACTTTGACCTAATTTGACCTGTAAGATATTGACCTAAGGTCATGAAATTCGCCCTCAATAGAGTACACTAACGTATCCATCAACCATGCGAATTTCAATGCTTCAGCTTTAACCCGTCCTATCTCGGGGAAGGTCTTCAATCGCCCCCTCAGATTTTTCGCGGATACTGAACGAACAGCGAGCGGCAGCGCGCCAAAATTTGGCATACCTCTCTCACATGAATTTGGCATGCTGTTTCAAAATTTTAAAGTCAGGTCGTCTAAGGTCAACGAGTTAGTCAAGGTCAAGTGAGGTCAACCTCCAAACAAGTACAACCAGTCGCCACGCTTTAACGGATACGGACATTTTAATGAAGCTTTCAGCGTTTGCTTATCTTTAGGGATGCAACAAAACGTACGAGAGGAATTTTTCTCCTTTTTTTCGTTCTTAACTGCTTATTATTTTTGCATATTTGCCTATTGGAGTTCAAATAGAGGATTCTGCCTAAAGTAAGCATTTTTTACTAGTGCAAGTTCACTTCCAACAACGTTTCTCGGTCTGCTCTACCCATCAGAAAAGGAAAATTAAAGAAAACTTCAAAACTCAAACTTTTGAAATGTCAAAAACAAAATCTAATTTTTTGGGCCAAAAATTTGTATAGCCCTGGTCAATTCCACTGTTCTTTTCTCATTCCTTTTTTTCTTCAAATGTCTCACAAAATGAACTCCCCAGAGCCAAAAACATATTGTAAGTTGCGAAAAGTCGTGCAAATCTAGCCCCCCTAGTGACGTCACTTCTGGGGAAATTGTTTTGGGGCGGATCCGGACCCTATTCGTCGAGCGCTTTCCGATGACACCTCTTTCGTTTCATGCGGCGCTTAGTTTGGATTTTAGATGGGGGTTGCTACCCCCCCCCCCCGAACCCCCCGAGACGGGATGTGAGGATCTGACCGGAGAGACCGGGTTAGTAGGAGCCGAGTTCTTAGGAGGCGGAATCCGCCCCCTCCAGTGCGCTTAATTTTCAGAGGCCCTCCAGGGTGCGTGTTAAGTGACGGGTTTATGCTCGTTCGAATCAATTACTACAATGCTTCTGCCTGTGCTGAACACACTGGAAGCAACTACATAGGACCGCTTTAACGATTGAAGTCAAATCCAACGCAAACCGATTTCCTCTGTCGCCTCGCATTGTTTGTTTTTTCCGTTTTCGCCCGCGAGGGATAGCTCGTGGTGAATCCTTGAGTAGCATTTCAAATAGGGGCACGTCAAGGTGAAACGTCAGGTGAAAGATTAGTTTGAGTTATTCGATGGCCTCGAGTTTGGTTGCTATCGCTTCAATTTCCATCAAATGAGTTTCATTCGACGTGGCTTCTTATGCGGCATCTGAAAGTTGAGAGTTGGTAAAATATATAAGTCGATGGTCAAGGTCAAGCTGATTTCTTCGGTCGCACAACATTTTTTTCCGTTCTCGCCTACAAGCCTACCCAGATCCACAATCAAGGGATACCCAGTGGTGAAACCTCGAGGAACATTTCATACCGGGACATGCCAATGTGAAGCCTTAAGGTCAAAGGTTTGCTTTAATTTTTAAAAGTCCTCGAGCATCGTACCTATTTCCGTAAAGTGTCATTCGATGCGCTGTGAGGTGCTCTATCCGACTGCTTGGAAGTCAACGCAATTTTTTGGGTCAAACGTTGAACTCACTTCTTCGGTCTCCTTGCGTTTCTTTGCTTTGTACGAAAGTTACCAAAATTTGGTGTCAACTAATATCCCGTGAAGACCCCAGAGTAATATTTCAAGCAAAACATGCCAAGGTCAAACCGCAAGGTCAAAGGATAGCTTCAATTTTGAAGTCCTCGTGTTTCGTCTTCGCCGGCTTCAATTTGCATCAAGTTGATGTCTGTCATTTTCGACGTGGCTTGCCACTTGGCACCAGAAAGTTGACAAATCAAATTAGTTTTGAAGGTCTCGAAGGTCCGATGTGTGGACAATGATTGAGAGTAATACTGTAATTGAATGAGCAAATATCTTTGCCAGCAGCTATTGTAGTAACCCACACTCGTATCCTATTTAATCAGCAGTTGCCCCAAGAAATCCATCATACCCTTCTCGTACGACGTGTCCTCGCTGGGTGTAATTTACACTGCCACATTTCTGTCCCGGTGTACAAGGATAAAACGTATCTCTACGAGTCGTCCGCTTTCTTCTTAATGGTTCAACGGAAGTTCTCAGATAGGCAAGGGAAGCCATGTACAAATGCGCATGATTATATTACCAGCCGGTGTTCGATTAGCAGCGAGAGAAATATTGTAATACGGGCTAGATCCGATAATTTCCATTGGAGAGGACCGGGTGATTACTTGTCTGGAGGAGCGCTACCTTTCTTTGAATGTGCGCCACTGCGAAAGTACCCGGAGGGACACCTTTTCATCTCGGAGGGACAAATCAGCTTACAGCTGACAAATCCGAGGATGGGGTAATCGGGCTTTCCCGGAGGGGCGCCTTTCCTTCCAGGGGCATCGCCGCTTCTCTCAGAGGGGCACCTCTGCGGCTGATGAAACTTCGAGGCATGCACTAGAAACCTTTCGATGGGGCACCTTTTCGCAGCCGGAGAGTCGCCACCTTCCATTCGGGGGAGGGGAAAGGGATGCACATGTCCTTAGTGGTACCCCTATAAACGTCACTGGTTGTTGTTGTATCAACATGTGCTCCCGCAAAATAGGAATCATGGGAAATGTTCATGCAAGTCAATATTTACCACAATAAATCACATTGTCCAATATTTTACATTGCCCTGTTGCAATAAGGTGACGTTCAAGTAGCTACCGCATTGCTCTATGATGATGGCGAAATCTGGCCCAGCATATATGGCACCAGGCATTGTGTACCTACCTACATATGCAGTGATAAGCATTGGAGCTTCTTAATTTTGACGGACTGTTTGTCCCCACAATTTCAGACTTAGCGACTAGCAACTAATTAATTTGGAAACCAGACCAAAAAATGGATGAAAGTCGGATTTTTTTTGCCGGGGGAGGGCGTGACGTGGGGAGCTTACCTCTCTACCCTGCCGAAATATTGCACGTCCTGATTCGTCCACCCCCCCCCCCCCTCCACCGATTTCAAAACCGTGTCTATACACATGCTCTCTTTGCTGGTTATATATGTAAGTACATGTAATTATACACCATACATGTACCGAACAACTTTAGTGGTAATTGCTTAACATTCAGATTATACATTTTTCATAGTCATGTCTTGGACAATTTGTATCCTTTTCCATCCACATGTCTATAGACATTTGGCTAATTGTCTAATGATAATTGTCTATGATAATTTTGGGAGTCCCTAATTGTCTATCAACGCTTTTTTGCTTTGATCTCCAGGCAATTCTATTGTAACATTAACAAGCGTCATGGAGGGCCTCTGAAAATTACGCGCCCTGAAGGGTGGGGGGGGGGCTGATTCCGCCCCCATAGGATCTCGGTTTATATTAAAACTGGAGTAACAAAATTCGCAGGGTCGATGGGCACGGTAGTGAGCTCTATTGTGAGCTCTATGCAAATTTCACGACCTTACGCCGATATCTTCACGGTCAAATGAGGTAAAATATACACTGTAAAAAATGATTACCACTTTTGCTGCTAATTGCATGCTAAATGGCTGCCTCCAACAACGCTGTTCGCTACGGATGCTAGTAACAAGCACCATTCAAGCAATAACAAGCACCTTATGTACTATTCGGCTGGAAGAGGCTAATTTTAGCCCGCAGGTGGTAGACTGCAAGAATGAGGATGATTGATCCTAGCAGCCATGGGTGTTATGTCGAGTAGCCCGGAATAATTTAACTGCTTATATCTAGCACTATTACAGTTCGTTTTTTTTGGCGAGAGTTTGAACACTCCATGGCTGCTCACAGTTAGCACCTGGGTAGCTACAATGAGCAGCGAGGAAAAATGGCGGGCACATTAGCACCTTAACGCTGCTTAACGAAACCACTGCGAACTTTCGGCCATTTTCGTTTTGGATAAGATGGCGTGCGGATCGGTGCAGTTGTGCGGCAAAATTTCAGTGAAAAAGAGAAGCCTGTCTGGGATTAAGAGAACCGCTGAATCCAGTCACAAGCCAGTCATTGTCTGTACAAGGTGGGCATAAAGACATAAAGACATAAAAGATTAGTGCAACTCTGAGCCACAAGGGCCCTTCTTGGTTGCACTCTGTACACTGAACCAGTTGCCCACCAAATCTGCCAATCCGCCCTCCCTGTAATACTGAAAAGCAAGCCCTCTATTCTTATAATGATTGTCTATGCTGTTTTTAAAGATGTTCAATGTGCTGCTACTGACGATGTTTTCTGGCAGCTGGTTCCAGTGTTCCACTACCCTGTTGGTGAAGAAAGTTTGCCTTAACCTTGTTCTGCTGTGGATAATTTTAATTTTGAATGTATGACCTCTAATTGCATCATTTCTGTTAAATTCAAACATTTCCCCAAGGTATCCCCTCTCCAGACCATTGACAAATTTAAAGACCTCGATGAGATCTCCTCTCAGCCTTCTATATCTAAGTGAAAACATATTCAATTTCTTCAATCTTTCCTCATATGCCAGGTTGCTTATGCCATTAACCATTTTTGTAGCCCTCTTTTGTACTCTCTCTAAAAGCCAACAATCTTTTTCATAGCTAGGAGACCAAGCTTGGATGCAGTATTCCAAATGTGGCCTGACGTATGCACAGTAAAGCTTCCTGATCACTTCCTCACTTCTGTATGATACATTCCTATTTATTGCCCCGAGCATTCTCAGTGCCTTCTTCCTGGCTTCCTTGGTCTGTTCTGATGCCCCCAATTTTGTGTTTAGAATAACACCTAAATCCTTCTCCTGTTGAGTCACTGATAGCACTTGGCCACCCATCAAGTATGGAGCCTTCATATGCTGCTTACCTACATGCATAATTTTGCACTTATCAAAGTTAAATTTCATTTGCCATTCTTCGGACCACTTCACAAGTTCGTCTAAGTCGTTTTGCAGCGAGATATGCTCATCCTGACCTGTTATTGCCCTAAAGACCTTCAAATCATCTGCAAATTTCAAAACTTTACTGCTTAGGCCACTTTCAATGTTATTTACAAATATAATGAACAGTAATGGCCCTAGTACTGACCCCTGGGGGACTCCACTAAGAACATTTTGCCATGATGACTTTGTACCATTTAGCATCACTCTTTGCTGTCTATCTGAAAGCCACAACTCTATCCATTTTAAGATGCTACCTGCAATACTATGGGACTGAAGCTGTATCATTAACCGTTTATGGGGTACCTTGTCAAAGGCCTTACTAAAGTCAAGATATGCTACATCAACCTGATTTCCCTGATCAAATTGTTCTGTGGCGAAGTTCAAAAAGTCCAAGAGGTTTGTGAGACACGATCGTCCTTTTCTAAATCCATGTTGAGTATCTTGAATCAAACTGCTACCTTCCAGATAACTAACTATTCTATCCTTGATAATTGATTCGAGTACCTTGCAGACTAGGGATGTGAGACTTATTGGCCTATAGTTTTCAACTTTCCCTCTTTCTCCTTTCTTGAAAATAGGAACTACATTTGCCCTTTTCCAATCGGTTGGAATTTCATTATGTGAAACTACAAAATATTATACTAAGTGGAAATGCCAGTTCCTTTTCAGTTTCCCGCAACACCCTAGCATAAATATCATCAGGTCCTGCTGCCTTATTTGGCTTTATTTTCCTGATATGATTGTAAACAACATCACTACCAATGAAATCAACATCATTTGTCAGATCCCATGTAACTGAACTATGGTGTACGGTCGGCAGATTGGTCATATCTTCCAATGTAAACACTGATTTGAACTGCTTGCTCAGCTCCTCCACCATCTCACTATCCTCACCCAATGTAGTCCCGTTTACTTCCAGTGGACCAATTGTGCTAGAAACTTTACTCAGCTTGTAGAAACTAAAGAACTTTTTACTGTCCCCATTACAGTTTCTAGCTAAATCCAGTTCCTTTGCTCGCTTTGCTGCTCTGGTTTTTTGCTTCACAGTGTCTCTAGCTTTTCGATACGCCTTTAGATTAATGACATTTGAGGCTTCTTTAAAAACTCTAAATGCAGTTTTCTTAGCCCTAATTGCTTTTATCACGTCTGGTGTAAGCCATGCTGGCTTTCCTACCCTTCTTTTGCGTCTTTGCTTTTGGGGGACATGTCTAATCTGAGTTTCCTTTAAGTAAGATTTGAACTTTTCCCACATTTCACAGGCATTTAAATTGGAGAATTCTTTTTCCCATCTGATGGCACTTAAAGCCGCTCTCATGCCGTTAAAGTCTGCTCTGTTGAAATTTGGAACCTTTACCAAATTATCCTTGATAATTTCCCCTACATGTGCCTTGAATCTAACTATGTTATGGTCACTTTTTCCCAGAGTTTCGCCTACAGTCAAGTCTTGAACCAAGTCACTTAAATCCGAGAATACAAGGTCCAAGAATGAACCATGCCTGGTAGGTTCCGATACAAACTGGTGTAAGAACAGGTCCTCTTCAAGGCATTTCCTGAACATTTTGCATGATGGGGAGCCAACACCAGCATTTTCATAACCTTTTAGATTAAAGTCACCGAGAATAAGGCACTTCCTCTTAAAGTTTCTACTGATTTCCTCACAAATCACCTTGTCAAGCTCCAGTTGCTGAGAATGTGGCAGGGTTCCTGATCGGTAGAAAGCTCCTGTCGTGTCACTGTTGGGCGTGTCACTGTTAATCATGGTTAACTGTCTTAACCATGTTCTGCTGTGGTTAACTTTTATTTTGAATTGGTGGCCTCTAATTGCATCATTTCTGTTGAATTCAAACATTTCCGCAAGATATCCCTTCACCAGACTATGGACAAATTTAAAGATCTCGATGAGATATCCTCTCAGCGTTCTATATTTGAGCGAAAACATATTCAATTTCTTCAATCTTTCCTCATATGCCAGGTTGCTTATACCATTAACCATTTTTGCAGCCTTCTTTTGTACTCTCTCTAAAAGCCAACAATCTTTTTCATAGCTAGGAGACCAAGTTTGGATGCAGTATTCCTGATTGATTATTTGGGCTTAAGGGCGCGTGGACTACTAAGGTCATTTTGCGCCCAAGGGATGCAGTATTCCAAATGTGGCCTGTTATATTTACAATAAAGCTTCCTGATGGCTTCCTCACTTCTGTATGATACATTCCTATGTATTTCCCTAAACATTATCAGTGCCTTCTTCCTAGCTTCCTTGGTTTGTTTTGATGTCCCCAATTTTGTGTTTAGAATAACACCTAAATCGTTATCCTGTTGAGTCACTGATAGTACTTTGCCACTCATGAAGCATGGTGCCTTCCTGGGCTGTTTACAGCATGTATAATTTTGCACCTCTTTGATATCGGGACCAACACACCTCTTTGGTACCGATATCCCGGAGGGGCGGGCGGGCCCGTGGGGCCTCACGCGGGCCAAGTGGCTGGTCGCCTCGGGCCGGGGGCCTGAGACTCTTCCCGGTGCCCGCCGGCCCGGCCGGCCGGGGTTAAGGGGTGGGCGGTGCTAGATCCCGGTCGGGGTGGTGAGTCTCTCCTTCCCGGCCGGGTGAAGGCGCCGACTGCCCGTATAGCTCCTCGGGCGCCTGGCGACCTCCCTTCCGCGGGACCCAGGCGTCCCCTCAGTAGGGCCCCTAAGGGGAGCGGCGCCCGAGGAGCCGAAACAAAGCACACAACACATGGCATCCACTAACCAAAAACACTCTCCTGGTCCCTCTCGTAGGGGCCAGACAAATAGTTCTGCTCCCCGCATTCTTATCTTTAGAGGTCAGACGAAATGCCTCGCTTCGTTGTCGCCCTTCCAAAGGCGGGACGGGTGCGATCGACTCGGTAAGATCTTGCGCTGGGAAAAGTTGAGGGACGGGTCTTTGGAAGTGGAGTTCGCGTTGGCGGGAGAGGCGGGGACCGCACTACGAGTGTCAGACTTTATATATAGTGTTCGCAAGGGTGATAAGAGGGTCGATGAATCCATCCCAATTGTCGTAGAACCTCATAAGACAAAGAATTCATCCCGAGGCGCGATAAATTGCTTTGATCTGCGAGATGTGCCCGAGGAGGAGATTGTCGATGGACTGTCCGAGGTTGGTGTGACCGGAGCTAGGAAAATGAACGTGAGGAGAGGAGGGGAATTGAACTTAACGAACAATATCGTCTTAACATTTAACACCACAGATCTCCCCCCTGAAATCAGGGTTGGCTACGTCCGAGTCAAGGTCAGAGTATTTCTTCCTAATCCGATGAGATGTTTTCAGTATCAGAGATTTGGCCTCACGACTCAGTATTGTAGAAACCGTCCTGTATGTGGTAGATGTGCCTCCTACGACCATGGTAGTGAATGCTGTACTTCGGAAACGACATTCTGCACCAACTGTGGCAGGGGACAAGATCCCCACACTTCATACGACCACACATGTCCATGCTACCTGAGAGAAAAGGAGATAATATCAATAAAGTACACCCGAAGGGTGACATTTCGAGAAGCCAGAGATATTTATGACCAAGCGCACCCGAAAATCTCATATGCAGCAAAAATCGCAAACTCTAAGTCAACACCACAACACACCGACAACAGAGCGAGTGACCGCATGGACCAACTGAGCACTCTTCTCCGGAAATTTGGTCTGCCTGTCTCTTCGCCAACAAAGCAAATGGCACCATCTCGATCCCTACAAGCCGGTGACGTTGAGCCACTGTTCTCCGAAGCCCACGGGAACAGACAAGGAGCGCTCCCTGAGCAGGCTCCCATAGCCCCGGGAAAGAAACAGGCACCGCCGAGTGCTGACTCGCCCTCCACAGCGCCCCTGGGGCAGGAGGAGGGTGAGTGGCGTGAAGTGCAGAGGAGGAAGCGTCCCACAAAGTCACCGGTGACTACATCATCGCCTCCCACCAACACCACAGCGCCATACCCGACTTCAACATCGAAGCCGGCCACACGCTCCCCCCCCCCATGCATCTGGACACCCCTTGGCAGTTAAGCCAAGCGTCCCACGAGTTGCAGTGCGCCCCGGAGCCCCGGACTTGGGGGACCGTGGAGGTACAGCCCGACGTCTACCTGTTTCTCCGAGCCCGGAACCCGCGGGCCATCAACCTGCAGTGACGCCTCCGCCTTTCGGCGGGTACACCTTCGCCACGCAGGCGAGTCGAAGGCCCGACTGGGTCGTCTAGATCGATGGGTCCGCCACCACCGCCGCCTCGCTTGAACCCCCACCGGCGACTGGGCCGAGCGGCATGGCGCGCGCTGAGAAGCGCGTGTTTCCCTGCACGGCGTCATCCCCTGAGGGTGCTACACTACGATAACGCCCAAGGACATCCTCGCTCGATGCATATCAGGACACCTACTCGAAACAGTGTGCAGACGATAATCGCTGAACCTCATTTTAGACATCTTAGTCCTGTCGCTCACTTTGGACATGTCGCTGGGTTTGTGATATACACTAGTCATCTTACTTAATTTCTCTCCCTCTTCAACACACATGTTTTACTGTATTAACTTACCCATATAGTAGTTTTGCAGTGGAACTGTAGGGGAATCAAATCCAGCTTCAGTGACCTCCAGCATCTTTTAAGTTCCCGTACGCCGTCGGTAGTATGCATCCAGAAAACAAAACTGGCTTCAGGTGCGATTAAAAATTACACCGTTTTGCGAAAAGATGTATCGTCTAGCACTCTGTCACATGGCGGTGTGTTCATTGCTGTGCACAACTCCGTCCCATTTACACATGTTCCTCTCTCTTCAAATATTCAGTGCATTGCTGCTCGTGTAGTAATAAATCACCGTGCCGTTTCTATATCTAGCATGTACCTACCACCGGGCAGACTGTTTCCACTTTCTGATCTTTCTGAAACTGTGGCTCAACTCACACCACCGGTGATGGTGTGTGGCGATTTTAATGCGCACCACTCTCTTTGGGGCTCAACAAAGATTACTAACCGTGGGCGTGCAATGGAACGTTTTATAAGCGATTTCTCTTTCTGCATTCTGAACACGGGAACACCAACACATATTACACTACCGACTGGTTAGACGTCCGTGCTGGACCTCACCATATGCAGTCCAGAAATGGCACCTGTCTTAGAATGGTCGGGTGATAGCGACCCACATAACAGCGACCACTTTCCTGTTTACTCCCATTTCATTAATCGAGTTGCGGTTACCCGACGACCTTCAAAGTGGATATTTCACCGAGCCGACTGGGAAGCCTTCCAAGGTCACCTTGAAAGCACGCTCCGCGACCACTCCGATGAATCCGTTGTCTCCATAGAAACATTCACTTCGGCGACCTTGCAGAGTGCCCAGCGCCACATCCCTCGATTTTCGGGGACGTCAATTCGAGCACCAGTCCCATGGTGGTCCGATAAGTGTCTGGAAGCTATCCGCGCTAGGAAGAGAGCATTCCGTACATTTAAGAATAATGGCTGCACGTACAATTTAATAGCTTTCCGCAAAGCACGAGCGCTCACGCGACGTATTATTGTCGAGGCGAAACGAGACTCGTGGAAATCGTATGTAAGCACGTTAAATCGTTCCACGTCACTGTCTACCGTATGGTCCCGTATTAAGCGTTTCCCTGGGAAACACGCCCCAGTTCCTCTCCCCGTCTTGCACATGGCAGGACAGGACATCATCGACCCAGAAGAAGTGGCTGACAAGATGGGGTGTGCCTTGTCCGCACGCTCTGAAAACAGATATAACGAACAATTTTTGAGACACAAGGATCGGTGCGAAGCACGTCCTCTTGATTTTTCCACTACAGACGTCTTCCAGTATAACATACCATTCTCCATTTTTGAATTAACTGCAGCGATCGGCACACTCAAGAGCGTGGCAGAGGGCCCCGACACTCTGCATAATGATATCATAAAACGTTTACCAGCTGCTGCTTTAGAAACACTTTTGGAAGCACTAAATGTAATGTGGACATCCGGCACATTTCCACCTTCATGGCGGGAGGCAATTATAGTGCCCATACGTAAACCAAGTAAATGAGGCACGGATCCATTACATTACCGTCCCATCTCACTGACCTCCTCCCTGTGTAAATTGTTTGAAAAATGGTGAATGTCCGATTGATGTGGTTTTTAGAACGTAAAAATCTCCTTACTGTAATACAGAGTAGATTCCAAAAACACTGTAGCACACTTGACCACATTTTAACACTCGCCTCGGTTGTGCGCTCTGGGTTGATGAAACGCCACCATACAGCAGTAATATTTTTTTTTACATCAACGGCGCATATGATACGGCGTGGCGTCACGGGATCCTGATGAAGCTCCACAATATGGGAATCAGAAAACCCATGGGTGTCTTCCTGTCCAATTTTCTGTCTTCCAGAACGTTTCGCGTCTGAATAGGAAACTCCCTATCTGGCACTTTTTCACAAGTTAATGGAGTCCCGCAGGGGAGGGTACCAAGCGTTGCATTGTTCGCTATTTCAATTAATGACGTGGGTACATTGCTGCCAACTTCCGTAGGGAGAGCGCTTTTCGTGGATGGTTTCGCCATATGGTCCTCATCACGCTCTGTGCACACGGTTGAGAGACAACTCCAGATGGCTGTTCGGAAGGTGCAGGATTGGTGCAACAAAACCGATTTCGTTATGTCTTCGTCGAAAACCATCACTATCCACTTCTGCCGCAAACGCTCCTGTACTGACCCCGTGATTATGCTCAATGGACGCCATATACCATTCAAGCCAGCTGGCGAGTTTCTGGGTGTGTGGATGGATCGCCGACTGACATACACCACCCACATCAACGATCTTGAACAAAAATGTGCAAAGCGACTACAGTTAATGCGTACAGTCTCTAGATGTTCGTATGGAGCAGATAGATTTACCTTGCTTCTTATGTATCGTTCGCTCGTGCGTTCTAAAATTGACTATGGATGTTTCATTTATGACGGAGCGTGTGCCACAACCAAGCGTCGCCTTGATGTGATCCACAATGCAGCTCTTCGCATTTCTACTGGAGCCTTTCGCACCTCACCAGCTGCTAGTGTAATGGTAGAAGTAGACGAGCCACCTCTTGCGCTACGCCGTAAGTTATTGGGCGCGAGATACGCATGTAATGTCGCACAAGACCAGATCAATCCAGCCTATCGGTGGATATTTTGAGAAACACCAAGAGCACGTCACAGGGCTCAGCGTGCATTACCGTTTTCCACTCGTATGTCATCGATTCTTCGAGAATGTAATATCCGGCCGCGTTCCATAGCACGTGTAATCACACCGAGCACTTCCCGCTTGGCATGCTGTCCCAGTGAAGACTGACGTGACTTTGACCTGCTCAAAGAAAGGGCAGGTAAACCCAGAGGAACTCCGCATGTTAGCATTGGAAAAGATACATGAATATCACGACTTTTCGCGCATTTACACAGACGGCTCAAAGTCGGTCTCTGGTATCGGGTGTGCTTACGTATGTCGACAAGGTGTTCGATCTTTTTGTTTACCGATACAAGCCTCGATTTTTACTGCCGAACTGTATGCCATTCTGCAAGCCCTCTATTTTATACAGAAAGATCGGTCCACAAAGCATGTGGTTTTCACAGACTATCTGAGCAGTCTCCAGGCACTGAACATCTTTAACCAGGATAACCGACTTGTTCGGAGGATTATGAAAATAGTAAACTCCTTACATGACACGGAAGAAATATCGTGTTCTGCTGGATTCCTAACCATGTGGGACTCGCGGGAAACGAAGCTACTGACATAACCGCCAAAGACGCCATTAGCAATGGCCGTGTGGTCCATCTACGGCTCCCTCCAAGAGATATCTACCCTACTATATTGTTAAGTATACGGTCAGAATGGCAACGATCCTGGAATTCGAAGTGTAGTAAGCTCAGGGTTTTAAAATCGACATTAGGAAAATGGCTATCCTCTCACCGAACCAAACGCTGGGAAGAAGTAATACTTTGTCGATTGAGAATAGGCCATACCTTTGCAACACAGTTATATGTTGACCGGTAATGACCGTCCCGTATGTCCGAGCTGTCCTAGCCCGCTTACCGTGTACCATGCTTTAGTTGGCTGTACACTACTAGATCCTCTACGACGCCAGATTTTAGGACGGTTGAATACCGACTCTTCTTTACGTATGCTTATAGGGAACGACTCTGAGGCCGCTGCGTCTGGGAATATTTTTATGTTCATTCGACAAGCTTGCATTGACGTGATATACCACCACCCGTAAAGATGGATAGTGAGCTATGATAGCAACACCGTAGATTGATTACAATTCAGTTATGGGCGCAAAATGACCCTAGATGTCGACGCACCCTTAAACTCCAATCCACCACCACCACTGCAGAGTGTTTTGACGGATTGAAGCTTCATCCAACATGCACAATATAGGGGGATAAAAGCAGGTGCATGATAGACGATGCTGAACAGTAGTCCGCCTGCAGTCTGTACCATGCCAGGAGTCAAGGTCTGCACTAGTCTGTACCAGGTCTGCAGTTTGCACTACCGCAATAACAAAGCCTAAAGCTAAATTGGTATAGAACTAGCTGTTGACAAACTTGGAACCGAATATATATATATATATATATGTATGTATGTACTTCGCTATGTCCAAAATATTCCTTATTCCTTGCGTATTCCTTTGCATCGTTATTTGTATACGAATGCATTAAAATGGTATATCGCCTGTAAGCATACTGTCCGACGTAACATTTTAAATCGGTATCGGAGGTTAACATGCAGCAAAATAGGTCATCCGTCCGTAAAGATACAGTAAGCCACCAACACTTGTACGCTACTATCAAGGAGACTAAATTGGGTTCAAGCACCCAAGGGGTGCTAAATTTGCTGGAACCGAAGGCGAACCGTACCCAGGGGGTACTGGTTTTTGGCGTGAGAAAAAGCTAGAACCCTGGGGGTCCTAAATCGCAAGCACCCCATGGGTACTCATTTCAAGCACAATGCTACTAAATATAGCCCAATGAAGAGTTGCTAGCTATAAGCACCTTGCTTATATTTAGCACCTGAAATTTTCCCATGTGATGCCAAGTCCAAAAAGATGCTTCATTTAAGCAGCCCTGTGGTGTTGAAATTTGACATCTGGAATAGCACCCAAGGGGTGCTAATATTTTTGTTTTTGTTTACAGTGTATCCACATTTTCCTGCTCTGCGTGACTTGTCTTGTCATTGTTATGGATCGCTGTGATTGTGGTTAAATGCTCCAAAATTGGCATCAATGATGTTTTAGACATTACTAATAATGTAATACAGATGCTAGACCCAGCATTTGACCTCAGGTCGCATACCTAGCAGTACTTTATCAGGTCAGTTACCTGCTCCAGTTACCGGAACCGGGTCGCCCACCAGACTGCTCCGTCGGCCGGTTCGGCGCAATCGGCTTCGCTAAGAAAGGAGTGAAGTACATGAAGAAAGTATGGAAACGCTTAGGTACACAATGACAAACAGTAGTTTTCAGCGTGTGTTGGGATTAACATGCAGAGTGACATCAATCGTATGACAGTCATTAGGATTCATGACAACATTCCAGCTGACCAAGTTGGTTTCATTAACCTGCAAGGAACCTGACCTGACTTGACCTCGGCGACCTATAACATGACTTTTAAGTGATATAGCATAACAAAATGCATCAAACATGTCGCTAGTGTTGTCAGGAACATGTTCCCTTTTGCCAATATACCGGAAGCGCATCAGCGCCGATTTTTGTGGTCTGGCGCTGCGATTTGTTTTTAATTTAACGGCCCCTAACTTGAAAAATTATCGGCCGATTTCCATTTTTCTTACTTTAAGCAATGTGCCGATCATTTCCAAGTAGGTACGCTAAAAGTGGTGTATATCGACTGGTACAATATGGAGTTATGAACGAAAAATCGGAGGGGTGGGCGGATTTCGCCGCCTCCCCCTCCATTGCGCGTGTTAAAGCAAAACATCACATACTACACACGAACTATTTTTGGGGAGATTGCCGTTTACTGACAACAAATATCTTTATCACGTTCGGTTTTTGTGCTAATTTGTGTTCATTCATGTATTTTTGAACGACATCACCCAACATGTCATAACTCTCGCATGACCTATGATGATTAAATTGCGACAAGGCGTATATAATTGGTGAATTCACAGCTCCTCAAACTTTCGTGATGATATCGAAACGCATTTTGAATGTATCGTGAATATTCAAAGGTGGGGAAATTTGTCCTCCCAATGAATGCCGGATTTAGACGACGAAAAAGTATAATTGAGTCTGAAATATAGCTCTAAGCCAAGGGTGTCGATTTGTATATTTTTGGATCGGAGTGCATCCAAAATGGTAAAATGTGTTCCTCCAATAGTGAATTTGCCCCTAACAGTGCCAAATCAAAATGGACATGCTACTGCATGTCCATTTTGGCAAAGGCATGAAACTGTGTGCTGCGATCGGAGCGAGGCGCCGACGGCCCGGTTGAAGGTCCCGACGATGACCCAACGATAGCCCCGCCGATTGTCGGGCCAATGTCCCCGCCGATGTCCCCGCCGATAGCACCACTAATAGCCTTGCCGATGGCCCTGGAACTAATGGCGTCAGTCTGTTTATTCTGGTGACCTGTCACGCAGGACGGTGTCCAGGTGATAACCAACACCGTTAGCAACCTCGCTGCACCTCTAGTGTGACAAGCGTACTGATATATGGAGACACTGTGCCGACTGGCACCGTCTGCGCTGCTGAGTATCATGCCGCCATTGCTGACAACTGGCCTGAAGCCGAGGCTTCCAGTAATCTGTCAGCTGCGGTGGCCAGTTGGCCCACAGGAGGTTCCTCTGATAGCAGCGATAATGCTGTCCGAGCTGCCTGCGGCGCCGTTGAAGAAATAATCTTCAACAGTTGACAGACGCGTGGGGCATCTCATGCCGTACCCAGCTTTGAGTGCATCTGCAGGGGCAGCTGCAACGACTTCTGAACTCCGAGGTGCTGGCGAGACAATAGGGCCTCCAGGAAGGCCGCTCAAGATTGCGCTAATCCACGCATCAGAGCGTGAATAAAGGTCACGAAACTGGGTATCTAGGCCGTGATAATATCGACACGCACCTGGCTGTTGATCCCCACAGCAGCAACCACGGCCACCAGCAGGCCATAGTTGGTGCTGTCTTCTCGGATTCCAGGCACCCGAAACGCACAGTCCGTCTGCTTCTGCTAGAGGTCTGTCTTTTCGGAGAAAGAGCACTGCGATATCCCGAACGCAACCAGCTGCCGGCTTGCAGATACAGGAGCCAGTGGCAGATACAGGAGGAGAGAACTGGAGACATGTGTCACCTTCCCCCGCTCCTCCGGCCAGGAAAATGCAGCCATCCGGGAAGGCTTGAGTGAATCCCCTATTATTGTTAGTCAGAGGCGCCCTCCAAGAGAAAAAGACACCTCTTCAGTTTGCTCGAATGAAATCCCTGGATTTTTTTTTTCAGCCGGAGGCTCCCCTCGGAAGGAAGACACTCCTCCATGCAGGAGAGGATCCAGAAATTGGCATGAGGGGAACTTGAAGGGACGCCTCTAGCCGAACAATTTGAGGGGGATGGATGAGGACATTCAGGCCTCCCATAAGGAGCGTCTTTAACTTCCAATAAGTGCTTCTGGTTGAAAAAATTGAGAGGGTTCCCTCAAACACACTGAAGCCTTTTCCTTTCTAGGAACGCCTCTGGCTCAATAATCCGAGGGTATGCACTCGAGCACACCGAAATGGCGCCGTTTTCTCACTGGGATCTGACATAAACAACTAGTGGAGGATACACTCGACCCTTCAGGGAGGGGAGCCTTTTCCCAGCCGAATGGGCGCCAATTTTCATGGGGGCATAGACCCTCAGTGTCACCCCTGCATCCGCTTCTGACTCCAAGCACTTTCGCAGTGGCGCCCCTCCAAAGAAACTGCCCCTCTTCAGATAAGTGACAATTCCTGAATCGGCCTCTGGTGGGAGTCCCCGGCGCTGGCATGGCCGCCGCAAAAATGGATGCTCCGTAAAACAGCTACAGATAACTGCAAAATAGTACTGAAGCAGCAACACGTAACACATGCAATGCATTTAGCACACGATAAATTAGAACGACCCGTGATTTCAGCGAATCAGACAGCCAGACAGAGTGGTGCACATTTAACATCTTGCACTGCACTTACCTGCTGTTATTCCGGCCTCTTCATTCGCAGAAACTACGCACGCTGGAATGTGGCCAGGTTTTGTTCCCAGCATTACTTTTCACTCTCCCATGTATACCGGCTTCTTTTCCTAGACAGGTGTGCAGTCTCACACTCTCAGTAGTCAGCGCGACTTCAAGAGTGATAGTCCACGCGGCATGTTTATTTATTTATTGGTTGGTTCACGACACACTTTATGCACATTCACGGCTAATGGCGCCACCCACACTGTTTCGCCGGTGGGCCGCGGGATTGGGGAATGTCCTGAGTGGCGCTAGAGTCGAACCCGGGACCTTTGGTACCCATAGCCCGACACTTCAACCACTCGGCCATCCCCGCCCCCACGTTGAATGTGTACGTTTGTAATAATACAGACAAGTGCGCATCTGCTTGGTTTTCGTTTGATTTTAGTGACGAGAGGCCCAATTCAAAACCGACAAAACCGACCCAATGTCGGTCGGTAATTTGCTGTTCAATAGACAACATTTGTCTATTGGAGTATTGAAGCACTTTGAGACATGGATCGAGATCCCTTTTATATCCCACGACGGCCGCTTCATTCTACTCCATGCCTACTCTAACTAGTAGGGCGCTGGTACTGGTAACGGAATTGAGGCTTCAGGAGTGAAATGTGATCGGTTACAGGTGTATGATATGGTCACATACATGCATTTGTACTTAGAAAAGTAACCTGGTACTTGTAGTGAGGAAGTGAAGATAGAAGAACGTTTTCCTCAGGGTATTGGCTTACCTGTGCTGCAAAATGAATCAGCAAGCTTCACACCTTAATTTCTTTCACAAACGTATCCTCTACAACATATCTTCACCGAATGCCAACCATCGACGGATCCCGAAGAGTAGAGTGTATGTTGTTGCACATAACTCAAAAGCCACGCTATGTAAATACAGCACAACGCGAAGTTTCTAAGATAACATTAGAAATAGTGCATTGAGATGATCGTTTCTGTTCTTCGAGCTTGGATTCAAGCCAAATTATCATGTAATCACTCCCCCACAATCTAACATGCGACCGAGCGTGAGCTGAAATCATTTGTCACTTTTCGAAACGTTGACCGCACGTTCGCTGACTCAATTAGCTTACGTAGTATTGACATATTTCGATCAATGCGCCCCCACGCTCCCTATGCAGCTGAGAGTGCTCAACACTGATGCCACATAGTGACCAATGCAGAGACTGGTGTCGTTTATTTTCGTCGGACAATCGTCGAATTTCATTGAGTAGTGGGTCGTCTATGTCCTGTGTTCCTTTGCGTTTGTGCGGCGTTGTCCTAGTTGATGTGAATGAGTTTCAAGCTCATTCACGGACTCACCTACCAACGTAGGTGACATATATTGGCTGAAACTGTGCCGTTGTTGTGACAGATAATCATTATTTGAAGAAGGAAAAGTCACCACCCAAAGAAGATATATCACTTCAGGAATGGCATCTTAGCGCGAAATATTTAATGCACAGCTTCTTTTTGGTTATTTCACAAACCATTCGCTTATATTTCGGTAAGTTATCATCGCAATTTCGAAACCGGACATTTGGCAGCGCTAACTCGTTTGGGACAGATCCTGATGCACAATATCGGCTGCACGCAGCCAGCTCCATAAGGCTGAACCATGGCGCAGCAGGCTGCCACAGATACGCCGTGCCAGTTGATAGGATCCGATTGCGGCGCCGTTCCAAAACTTTGGTATGGGAAACGACGTACGACGGGCACCTGCCAATGGGAGGATCTAAAAACCAGACACCATCTAACATACACCGTTCGACAGACACCATCTCGCAAACATTGTCGATCTCGGCAACCGCTGGCTCGATCTTCATTAAACCTACACAAAACGATCAACCGTGTGTCAGAGGCTTTTTTGGTTTGTGCGAAAGTATGGTTTGTACTTTCGTAACCTTGGGTCAGGTCAAAGTACATCAAACCGATGAAAAACAAAATGTTGGGATTACAGACATGGGCGATCTGTTGAATCTATCGAAATGTGACAGATTTATAGGTTTCAATGCTTGTAGGTGACATTCTTGCCGTTTTGTGCACCTCTGGACATCAGTAGTGCTGATGGCTGTAGCTGGGTGTGCGGTGTCTGTAGCTGGACGTGTGGTGTATGCGCCTGGTTGTGTTGTCCCAGTGGCTGTGTTGTTGGAGTTTGTAAACGTACTTGCTGTGCCTGGCTGTGTGTGCTAGGTGATTGTGTCAGGTCATTACTGCCCTCGGTCGCGGTCAGAAAATCGTCAAAACAAATGTTGATACTTAATAGTGTCAACAGTTCTGTTGGCAGGACGGCACAGGCGAAGTTGGGACTGGAGGAGGTGAACTTTCCAGTTGTGAGTGGAGATGGATCAGGAGTAATGGTGGAGAAGGTAGAGATGGCAGCGGTCATGTTGGAGAAGGTTCTGAAATAAAGTTTTTATTCACCACACGCACAATATCAGATCACAGAAGTACCAAGCAGCATATAACGTTCCCAAACGGAAGTGCATTGCAGTTCCACTTTCCTTTCAGTCGTTGCATGTGCGAAACCAGCAAAACAGATCATCTTCAAATGTTAACCATAGTTGTCCTCAGTATATTGTGCTCCGAAGCATGCTACTTTATTCCCTTGGTCTCCATGGTAAATGCAGGGGTGTTCATTAAACAATTGTTGTGGGAGCCCGGGGAGGGAGCAAAGTACACAAAGGAAATGTGTAGACCAAGATGGATTGGGGGGGGGGGACTAACTCTATTGTTTCCCACATTAAATGTTGAAATTATTGGAGGGAGGAGTTCAAAGTCAACATTGAGGGGAAGTATATAGAAGTACATATAGCCCTGAGAAGTATATAGAAAAACCCCCTGGGTAAGTTGTCAGATGCGTTTGCTGTGCGCACGTCATTTAAAGGATGTCCAAAGTAGCGTCCAAGAACATTATTTTATAGTGGCCAGAGATAGAATTAGACGTCGACGACTGGTGTAGCTTTCATATTCACTGGATAATGAACATGATCCAGAAGTGATCATCTCAAGACAGTTTGACCATTGACCTAGAATGACTTCGGAAAGGTTAAAGACTTATGTAGACATGTTAGCTGAGTTGTTCATTGCCATAGCATGCCCACACGGAAGACCAAGCTCAACCAGTATGCTCGTCTTCACGATGATCCATTTGCAGGAATCGGATGCCAACCTAGCTTGACGTGTAGATTGACATTCGTTCTTGTGCTTTTAATCACTGGACAAGCAATACAGGAGAAGTTGTGATCATGGGTATTGATTAGTTTACGTTTGAGCCGGCAGATGCCACACCAATGTTGTCTTTACTCTCCAATAATTCAACTTTTTGACATGGAACACTATAGAGAGTATCCCCAATCCGATTGCCCCCGCCCATTGCTTTCATGCATTTTGCCCCCAACAATTTTCAGAAATCAACACCCGTGATTGTGACCAAAATAATCCAGCTGTCTATGAACGTCACTCTTAGCTTTTATGCTTATGATCGCCAGTGCATCGTGGAATACCTATGTGCTAATTTTGGAAGAAATCTGATGAGCCATGACCTTAGACCTAGGGCCCAATAACAGCTGTTCATTGAATGCCCCTTTTAGTATGTATGTCCATGATAATCAGTGCATCCAGGACTACATGTGCATCTGAAGATTCCGACTTGAATGATCCTGACATTTGACTTTGAGTAACTCAACTGTTTATAACATTCTTCTTAGGTTATCAGCTCATAATGATCAGTGCATCGAGGACTACCATTATGCCAATACTGAAGGGAATGTGAAGAGCAGGTCATTCTTTGGTATCCAGCGAATATCAAACTGAATATGAATGAATATGCATCTGCTGCTAATTTGACGAACGAGGCGAGAACCCCTTAGGCAATTTGCAGGAACGAGTTATTGCCGTGCTTCACCTGTCAAGTCTGGGGTTGCTGACCGGCTCTGACCCGGTGTATTTAGGCGGGAGCCATTGGCCAGAGGTTAAGGTCTTGTCAGGCTGTATCTAAAATAGTACTGCTTCCTGTAAGCGTAGTTGAAGCTGATTCATTTACCGCCATCATTTGTTGGTATGGGTAGAAGACGCGAATAATTGTGCGGAGTCTGGAATGGCAACGAGCTCCATGAGGTCAGGAGATTTGTATGATTTTGTGTGGCTAATCGTGCTAGCGTAGGCAAATTGGCAGGTAAGTAGGTAGGTATCTATGCACCTACCTACTCACACAGTGTGTAATTTTGAAGTTTAAATTAAGGTATGAATGAAAAAAATGGGTAAATTTGCAGTTTAAGGTGATTTTTGAATTCTTCAAATTTCTCTTCATTGCAATGTTTATGTGTTTATGAACATGGTTAGTATGATGCAACGGTGGCTGCATCATGTTAACCACATTCATTTTCTCTGCAAGTGCATGCAATTCATTTAAATTTGGGAGGCTAAATAACACCAAAAAAGGCCTTGGAGTTGGGTCATAGGTCATCAAAAAGTAATGTTCAAAATGAAAAAGTAACAGGGGGAAATTATATTTCTTGAGATGCAGTTCCTGATAAGGTTGGTAAGGTAATATTTTATATTTAGAAAATTTGAAGAAATATGATTTTTTCTTCAAAATTTGCTTTCTCAACATCTAAAAATGTGGGCTAGATAAGGTTAGGCCTTATTGGATTTTGTGATATTTTTAATCAGTTATTATCTTATGCTACCAAAATTTTTGTATTATTTTTGTTGGTATTATTTTTACTCACTGGCTAAATAGTGAATGTTTGCACAGGAAATGAGTGGTCCATCATCTTAGTCACATTAATAAACATGGGAATTTGAGGGTTAATTTTTTTGAAAAATCACAGAAAACCTCACAGAATGAATTTACCCAAATACCTATCTAACAACATGCTTCCTGATTTACGTGTCATGGATGTTCAGACTTAATAAGTGCCGCAATGACCCATCCAGCTAGTCTAAAATCTTAAAAAACCATAGACCTTGTACCATAGCCAATAGCCATAGTAAAATTACAATGATAGTACCAACAAACATTGCATCCCTGATTCTGAAGAATACATCTACCCACATCCCATACTCATCAATGCCTATCTACCTTACCTATCCAGTGGGTGCTAAATGACCAAACTTGGTTGATGCATCCTATAACTCTAATAATCAACCAACCATTACCTATCCAGCCCTATTCACTTTATCCCACATGACACATGTGGCTTGATTGCCCTACCAATAATGTGAAACTTCCATTCATGCCTGCTTAATGGGGCCTGTGCAGTGTACACCTACTTAGCATAAATCTCACCCCATTGATCACTACTTAGTACACCTCTCCCCCCAAAAAAATATTTTGTGGCATAAACAAATTGTCCATCCTATTTTTAAATGCATTCAATAAGGGACTCATTGCACACAAAATGCATAGAGACATGACCCATGGGTGCAACATGACCAGCAGAGGTTGAATCACAAAGACAAAATGTTCATTTTTAGACAGCACTCAGCTTTATGGCATATGGCAGCTGACTTATGACTGCCTGATAACAAATTACTGACCTTAATGACTGATTACTGGCCTGAAAGTACCAAACCCGGCTTTCCAGGTATATATACCATATATATTTATATGTATATGTATACAATATATGTTGGTTATATGATATATATATATATATATATATAGTATATATATATATATATATATATATATATATATATATATATATATATATATATATATATGCATATGTATGTAATAGTGTAAAATAATTGACCATGTGACCTGAAAATTCACAGTTAATGGAATTGTGTTATTTCATCCTTGTTCTTAGGTTGTTACCAGTTTGCCACATGATGTATGTGCAGTCATAATGCACACAACTGATAAATACTGTAAAATGCATCTGACTGAAGTGAAATGCATTCCTCTTTTTTAATCCTTCAGTGGTGATCCTTTATTTTCTTCCAATCCTTCATTATTCCCAAGCAACTTCTTTTTTTCATCCACACAGTTAATGGTGAAGTAATTTTAGGACACTGTATGTAATGTATGTATGCATGCATATATACCATGCATGTAGGCTATTTAAAATTTGCAGATGCTCTGACATTCATCAGGTTTACTTTAGTCATACTATCTTCTTCATTCCCATTATTTACTATATATTTGCATAGTACTATATGAAGGCCATATCTGTGGACCGTTGGTATGGCAACTGCTCACAAGTTCAGGGAGAGGGCATAGCCCTTTTCAAGTTACTTCTCATTTGATGGCATGTGATCAGTGTTAAGCTTTTCCAAACTTGTGTGTGTGTGCATGTGTGGAGTGGGGGTGGTGGTTTTGGGCATGCTGGAGGGACCATGAAAAACTGATACTCCATGCTGAAGTTGTTGGGGAGAAGCTATATAATGAAGACATTGGTAATCATATAGATGTTCTAGCAGAAATGTGCTCCATTTATATCTATATTAACACGCGCCCTGGAGGGGGGGGGGGGGGCGAAATCCGCCCACCCCTCCGGTTTTTCGTAGATAACTCCAGATTTTACCGGCTGATATACGCGATTGTTTGTGTACCTGCCAATAAATGACCGGCGCGTTGTTTGAAGTAAGAAAAATTAAAATCGACCGAAAAGTTTTCGAGTTAAGGGTCGCTAAATTCAAAAACTTTCCCAGCGCCAGATCACAAATATCATCGCTGATGCGCTTCCGGTATATTAGCAAAAAGGAAGTGTTCTTGGCAAAACTAGCGACTTGTTTGATGTACATTGTCATGCTACATTGTTTCAGAGTCATTTCAAGTCACCGAGGTCAAGTCAGGTCAAGTTCATAACAGGTTAACACACGCTCTAGAGGGGGTATGGCGAAATCCGCCAATCCTTCCGATTTTTCGTTCATACCTCCATATTGTACCGGCTGATATACGCCAAATTTATAACGTACCAGCTTATAAATGACCGGCGCATTGTTTAAAGCAAGAAAAATGGAAATCGGCCGAGAAGTTTTCAAGTTTTTGGCCGTTAAGGTAAAAACAATTCACAGCGCCAGACCACAAAAATGGGCGCTGATGCGCTTCCCGTATATTGGCAATAGGGAAGTGTTCTTGACAACACTAGCGACTTGTTTGATGCATATTGTTATGCTATATAATTTAAAAGTCATGTTAGGTCGCCGAGGTCAAGTCAGGTCAAGTTCATGACAGGCTAATGGAGGCAAACTTGGTCAACTGGAATGTGTCATAAATGCAAATGACTGTCATGCGATTGATGTCACTTTACATGTTACTCCCTATGCATCCCAAAATCTACTGTTTGTCATTGTGTGCCTAAGCATTTCCATCCTTTATTCATGCATTTCACTCCTTTATTTGCGAAGCCGATTGTGCCGAGCCGCCCAACGGAGCAGTCTGGATGGGAGCCCGGTTCCGGTAACTGGAGCAGGTAATGACCTAATAAAGTGCTCCTATATAGGTGACCTGAGGTCAAATGGCGGATCTGACATCTGTATTGCATTATTAGTAATGTCCAAAACATCATTAATGCCAATTTTGGAGCATTTAAACACAACCACAGTGATCCATAACAATGACAAGCCAAGCCACGAAAAACCATACAATTTTGCAATTTTGACCTCATTTGACCTTGAAGATATTGACCTAAGGTCATGCACTTTCTACACAATAGAGATCACTATCGTGCCCATCCACCCTGTGAATTTCGTTGCTCTAGCCTTCATAGGAGCTGAGATCTTAGGGGGGGGGCGGAATCCGCCCCCCCTCTCCAGGGCGCGTTATTTTCAGGGGCCCTCCAGGGCGCGTGTTAATGCTTGAATGAGCACATTAGTTGCTTAATTGCTTGATTAGTGTTTGTTTAATGACACAGCATCTGCCACATTTGATGTTTTCGTTGGCTTTAGTGTAGATCACAAGTGGATGAATGGTTGCTTGACCATTTTTCCCAGCTGTGTCCATTAGCTGAGTCTTAAACCACAAACATTTTAAAGAAAACTCGCCTTTGATACGTCCTTGTGTCGGGACATCTTGCTTTTCGAATTCTTCAGAAATCGATTCTATGTGTGGTGCTGGGGGTGGAAACTCAGTCGTTAGGGTGTCTGACTCATGATCGCAAGATAGTGGGTTCGAATCCCGCAACCGGCGGCAGTATCGAGTCCACCCGCGACCATTCATCAGCGAGGTCAGACCGTCAGACCTCGCTGATGTCTTGTTCATAAAACTGTTGCACAGTTTTCTCAGCACCATCCGAAACCACCTGAGATGGCTGCTCTGACCCTGACCCTGACGTGCTTAGCACGCCTTCCGTCGTTTTAGGAACCCAATTTTCTTCACCATAGTGACTGGCACCAAATTTTGCATCAGTCTTATAGATAGTAAAGGCGGACAACGTTATAAGTTGAATCTTAATGGAATATGAAGTTGTGAGTGATTCATTTTTTAATGAAGCTCAACCATCATTGTCTCGTGAATCTAAATATCTGGGACAGTGAACCGCCGTCAGCTGGGGCGGGAGTTGGCGAATGTTTAAGGTGTTGAACTCAGGATATCAGGTCCCGAATTCACCATTACCACCACTTTGGACGTTCCCCAATCCCGCGGCCCATCGGCGAAACAACGGGCGGTGCCATTAGCCTTGGTCGTGCACAGAGTACGTTTTAAACCATTCAATATACGAGAAATAAAAACGGGTTCCTATTAGAAACCAGCACTCCCTGAGATCTGACGAGGGCCCCAAGGGTTAGCGACGGTTGTGAGAGATACTGAGAGCCAGTTTCAGAGCCAGTGAGTTTGCTAGTCCAAAAGACTAGCAACGCCTTTGGGCTGCCAAAGTTTCGGTCTCGGTAGGAAGTGGGCCATTTTGGGATTGACCAGCACCATCGAACCTTCCGTGTGCAACAAAGGGGAGTGTAATTATTGGGAAAGGAGTTCTGGAACTAAAGCAATCAGAATAGATATGTTTTCAACATTTCCGGATTCATATGACCATTGCACCTTGCATGGGGGCTTTACCAATGGAAGTTGGTGCTTGCGATACGAAATTGTAAGTTCACTTCTTAAGAGCTAATCTGCGATTATGCCTCATACTGAACTGAAATTCCCGATGCCTTCAGGTGAATACCTAAGGCAACATGCATGGAAGTACCAGATTCCAAGGTATCTTAGAGCATCTCATGTCATCATGAAATATGATATACGTGGAAGAACCGTGTCGAAATATCTTCCATTATTCCACTCAACGATGGAAGGCGTGTCATGCCAAAATTATCGTGAATGCTGGTTGTAGGTGGCGTTGAACCTGATTGGGCGTCGGCACCACCAGGCGTGTTTCTGGTCTACTACCTGTCTACCGAAAAATCGCGTTGAACCCACTGCATTGTTTTGCACTGGGTACAACAAGCTGCATTTGAAGTTAGCTCCCGTCCGCTAACTTCAAAGTTGTTTGCGTGCGCATTTTTACATTTGCAGCTCTCCCTGCGCCCTCGCATGTAAACTAACCATACCGGTGACGCAGTCCTGACAACAAAGCCGCGACCACCACAGCCGTCCTCTTGTGTTTTTCTTGTTCATCTTAAATTGGCGTTATCTTACGTTTTGAATTATCCCGGTATCACACATTAGCAGGGTTGAATTTGTACTTTTTAATCGTGGATGTAGAGGGGAACGTCTTGGGTAGTCTAATACAGAGAGGATATTTTGTTTAGACGTGCGACATCAGAGTCTCAGTTTGCACCCTCCAGTGAATCCTCAGCACTTCTGAAGAAGTGCTCAGTGCTTCTTCAGTCCACAAGTGGGCAGAACAATAAGATCATGCTGCTTTTCCCCGCTTTCTCCCATGAATGTTCCGCCGAGGCCAATGAACTATAGCTGTTTGCGGGACAAGCTACTTTGCTTCAAGGCTGCGGTCGCTGCACGACACTTGATAAGTTGACATCACAGGTAGAATACACGTTTATTCCGAAACGTGCATGCCCGAGCGGCATATTTTTATTCGTAATGGGGAATGCACGAACATTGCCGAGGTCTAAGTTCATCTGGGATGAGTGGCATGATAGTGAAGCTAGTGAGGACTATCCGCCCGGCTCGCTGTCGACTGATATCACGCTTCGGTCACACTGATAGACGATTTTCACCAGCTCGATTCTCTTGGGCGCTACATAACCAGTAGCAGTTGATGCGCCCTTAAGCACAAATAATCAATCAATCAATCAACCAGCTCGATTCTGTGGCGCTTGTCGGAGGATCTCACCGACTTGCTATGGCGCCCGTGGCGGGCAGTAGCGGCACGGGCCAGCGGCCGCTGCACGTCCTAGCTATCATTCCCACAGCTGGCCAGCCCAGCCGCCGTCCGCCAGGGAGCTGGGCGGCGTCCCGGATCCGCGCTGTGCTCGTCATACAACTATTGTGGAATGTGGCTGGTTTGTTTCCTTTGTTGTCAGCTGCCTCACGCCCAGACTTCGTCATCTGTTCCAGTACGTGCTTGCCCGTCGGTCTGCCGCCGAACCATGGCGTCTGTCGGCAATGGTGTCGTTTTGTGTAACTTTTGGATGGCCCAAGCCACTCCAACTTTCTTAGCCACACCAGTAAGGATTTCAGCCATTCCTATGGTTTTGAAGAAGAAATTAACGACGGTTAGAGCAACAGCGCAGGTTGGAAGCATGTCCAGAGCTGATTAATACTCATTATTTTCTTCCATACGTGTCCTTTGCGCAGTATACTGGATCTGGATCCTCTTTAGCGAAGTCACGTTCACAGTTGTTGGATCAATATGTCCAAATTCGCTCAGTTGGGTGTCCGAATGGACAAACAAACGGATGAACGGAAGGACGGACGGGCAAACGAACGAACACAAACAAACACAAACACACAAACACAAACAAACACAGACAAACGAACGAATGAACGGACGGACGGACGGACAGAGAAACTAACATCCGGACGGCCGTCCGCCAATACCCGGACGTTTCTACAACTTAATAAGATGTGCAAATGTGCACGTTTCTACAACAAAACCGACAGACTTAATAAGAACTTATCCGAGCACATTGGGGGTGGGATATATGCTCTCCATATTTTTTTTTCAAATAAAAAAAATCATTGAGAGATGGCCACTGAATGACCACGTAGTCGGCGCGCCCTTAAGCCCAAATAATCAATAAAAATCGTTGACAGAGTACACAGTGGGGAGTCTAAACGGTTTCAAGCAATGTGCAATGGTAGCGGCGCTGGTGCTCTGTCTCAACTGATAGCTGACTATGACGACGACATCCGACACTCAATTTCTTACAATGCTGAAATAATCACTGAACGTTTGGTACGTCATATTGCCGTCATTTTGAAGGCTTGGCGTCAATTCAGAATATTCACAATCATAGACTGAATCACGCATATTTGTGGTCTGGGCCAAGTCAACACTTGGGTATCAGAGACATATATTTGCTTATTAGTTTTACGAATGTTGGCACGCAAAACAAAATTATGGGATGACAGTATTATTGCCGAGTACCTTCGCTGTTACTTGACGCAAGCTGATAATTAATATCGCTTTTGTTGTTTCTCGTGCTCCTTTTCGGTGAACTTTTAATATCGTTCAGGAGTCCCAGGAGGTAGCTTCACTATGGAGTCACTTCTGCCCGATCCATAGTGAGCAAGAACATCGTTTTTGTGACAAGCTGTGGAATTGATGTGCGAATAGGTACTTGAAGTTTTAAATTGACACAATTTCCCCTTTTCGAGCTATAAAAATCACCAGTGGAGGGTGGGGGGACAAATTTTATCTCCTGGGTTACAAGAGTAGGGTTACATTGGGACGAAGGTTACAGCACGCTCGAGGCAGGTTTAACCCGCTGTCCGTGGTATAAGGCCTTCAGATCGCGGAACTCAGCCTTGGTCCTCCGTTAAAACGACGGGAACAACTTAGGGGTTCGGCTTCGTGCAGCGGTCCAATCGGCTCCCGGAACGCGACGAGTATCGCGCCACCATCGCTAAACACTTCACTGCGATCATGCCACGTGGGTCGGTCTCTATGCCTGTCTGATATGCTAAGTCCAGGCAAATGCGTTTTTCCTCTCAAACATGTCCAAATTGGTGACGTTGCAAACGATAAACGGCTGGCAAACGGTAGACGAAGAGCCATCGAGATGAGTATTGCGGTCGGCGCTACAAGAGGCCCGGTTCGCCCTGGACAGCGGAACACCGATCTGCAAGCCAAGCGACACGTCCGGGCAGTCCATGCACCGCGAGTCAGTGCAACCTATAAATGCATGGCCAGTTCTGGGTACAGAGTTATTGCACAGCTGTCGTCTCCAGTGGCTGCGAGGGTGGTCCGTCTGCCAAGGACGCGGCGGGTGCAGTGCCGCAGACGTGCTGCGCTGCGCTGAGCTGTGCTGTGCTGCGATGTGCTGTGCTGTGATGTGCTATGCTGTGCTGTGATGTGATGTGCTGTGCTGTAATGTA